>JAEUCK010000784.1:0-19952 GCA_017311455.1 Otocyon megalotis megalotis | reverse complement strand
CCCGTCACAAGGCCCCGCAGCGTCTCTCAGCCGCAGGCCCCGCCCCCGCCCCGCCCCAGGCCCCGCCCCGTCACAAGGCCCCGCAGCGTCTCCCCAGCCGCAGGCGCAGGCCCAGCCGAGCCGGCCGCCGAGCGGGTGCGGGTCCCCGTGCGGGTGTGGGTGCGGGCGCAGCGGCCATCACCCGCGCGGCTGCGCACCGGCCACCGTGCGCACCGTTCCGGAGACGCCCCGCGAGTGGTGAGTCCTTGGCCGAGCGCCGCGGCGTGACCACCCAACCGGCCCCCACCCGCCGCCCCCGCGCGGGCCCTGCGCAGCCGAGCGGCGTCCGGGTGGGTCAGCGGGAGGTCCCGCCGGGGCGCACGGCCGGCTCGGGGCCGGGCTCCGCGGCCGGCGGGGCGGGGGCGGCGGGCGGGGTGGGGCGGCCGCGGCGGGACCCGCGCCCCGAGCGCCCCCGACCGGGCCCGGGGCGCACCGCCCTCGGTGCGGCTCCGTGGCCGGCCGCCGCCCGCCGCCCGGCCCGCCGTCGCGGCGGCGCCTGCTTTGTTCCCCGCACGCCCTCGGGTCCTTCCATCCCCCACACGCCCCCGCACCGCGGCTCGGCGGCCCCCGGGCCCGCTGCCCCCACCTGGCGGGCGGCGCTCCCAGATGGCCCGGGGATTTCCTGGGATGGAAATAGCCGCCGGCCGCGGCCCCGAAAGCTGCTTAGGGGCGGGCGGCGCAGGGAGGGTCGGGGCACAGCCCCCCCGGGCCGCCAGCCGCGCGATGACCCTGCTCCGGGCGCTTGTGCCAAACCCCCGGACCCCGAGGCCGCGAGGTCATCGCGTGGGTGCGCTCGGCCGCCGCCGGGTGGCCCAGGACGGGCCCCTGAAGCCCCGGGCCCGCGCCCCGCCTGCGGCTCGGGCGGCAGAAGTCCTGAGCCCCCCTTTGTCCCGGCAGCAGGTGGGGCGGGGCGCGGCGGCTGTTCCGGGGACTTGTCACTGCGGCCGACTGCTGTGTGTGTCCTCTAGGGGGAGACCGCGCAGCCCGAGGCCATGCCCCATGAGAAGAGTTTCCTGGTGTCTGGGGACAACTACCCTCCCCCCAACCCCGGATATCCTGGGGGGCCACAGCCCTCCATGCCCCCCTACCCTGGGGCCCCTTACCCGCAACCCCCTTTCCAGCCTTCTCCCTATGGCCAGCCAGGGTATCCCCAGGGCCCCGGCTCCTACCCCCAAGGGGGCTACCCCCAGGGCCCCTACCCCCAGGACCCCTACCCCCAGGGCCCCTACCCCCAGGGCCCCTACCCCCAGGGGGGCTACCCCCAGGGGCCGTATCCACAGAGTCCCTTTCCCCCCAACCCCTATGGACAACCCCAGGCCTTCCCGACGCAGGACCCTGGCTGTGAGTAGCGGGGCAGAGCAGGGGGCGGGGGGGGGGCTCCAGGCGCCATCGGGGGGCACTGACCCAGCCCATCCTGCTCCTCAGCACCTCAGCATGGAAACTATCATGAGGAGGGCCCCCCGTCCTACTACGACAACCAGGACTTCCCTGCCGTCAACTGGGATGACAAGAGCATCCGCCAGGCCTTCATCCGGAAGGTGGGCACCTGCAGCTGGGGGTGGGGGGGCGGGGGGGGCAGGCAGACTCTGAGCGGCTCCCCCCGCAGGTGTTCCTCGTGCTGACCCTGCAGCTGTCCGTGACGCTGTCCACTGTGGCCGTGTTCACCTTTGTCGGGGAGGTGAAGGGCTTCGTCCGGGAGAACGTGTGGACATACTACGTGTCCTACGCCGTCTTCTTCATCTCCCTCATCGTCCTCAGCTGCTGTGGAGACTTCCGGCGAAAGCACCCCTGGAACCTCGTGGCACTGGTAACCCCAGCCCTGGGCCCCCCCACGTTCTCGCGTCCCGCTCCCACACTCTGTAGCCGCGGGAGGACGGGGGTGGGGAGCGGCTGGCTCCCCACCCACGAGGCCCCGTCTCCCCACAGTCCATCCTGACCGTCAGCCTGTCCTACATGGTGGGTATGATCGCCAGCTTCTACAACACGGAGGCCGTCATCATGGCCGTGGGCATCACGACAACCGTCTGCTTCACGGTGGTCATCTTCTCCATGCAGGTGAGGGGCCCCCGCAGGCAGGGCTGCTGGCGCTGAGGGCCCCGACGCGTCCCGGGCCCGGCACCCAGGGCCTGCTGTCCCCCTGTGCCCGCAGACCCGCTACGACTTCACGTCGTGCATGGGCGTGCTCCTGGTGAGCATGGTGGTGCTGGTCATCTTCGCCATCCTCTGCATCTTCATCCGGAACCGCATCCTGGAGATCGTGTACGCCTCGCTGGGCGCCCTGCTCTTCACCTGCGTGAGTGAGGCGGCGGGCGGCCCGGGGGCAGGGGTGCTGGGCGGGCGGGCTCGCGCCTCACCGGCCTGTCCGCCACCTCCAGTTCCTGGCAGTGGACACCCAGCTGCTGCTGGGGAACAAGCAGCTGTCCCTGAGCCCGGAGGAGTACGTGTTTGCCGCGCTGAACCTGTACACGGACATCATCAACATCTTTCTGTACATCCTCACCATCATCGGCCGCGCCAAGGAGTAGCTCATGCTGGGGGCCCCGCTCGGGTGGCCTGGCTGGCCTGGACCCGGCCGCTGGTGTGGCAGTGCCATCGTACCTCCCCGCTCTCATCCCTGGGCACAGCCTGGGACCGAGGGCCCCTCTCCAACCCTCCTGTGTGTACACTGCAGATACTTCTGTTCGGACCCGCCGTGGCCAGCATGGCCTCTTCTCGCCCTCCGGCCCCGCCAAAGGGCAGTGGGGCCCGGTTTCCGTGCCACCCCATGCCCACTCACTGTTGCATGAGCCCTGTCTGCCAGCCCACCCTAGGGTCTGGGGGCAACACCAGGTCCCAGGGGAGAGGGGCCGAGCCAAGAGGTGAGGGTGCACGTGTCCCCTCTCGTTCCCGCCCCCAGCCTGGCATAGAGTACCCAGTCCCCCCCTCCCCTCCCCTCCCCTGCCCTGGAGTGCTGCCCTCATCCCTGTGCTGAGCCCTGAGGGCAGAGAGGATGAGCCTGTTTCAGGGGAGGAGGAGGCCTTCCTCTTGTCTTGTCTAAAATTCCAATAAATGGGACCTTGTGCTCTCTGTGCTGTGCTCGCTCTCGTGGCCACTTTTTCCGTGGGGTGGGGAGGGGGCTCTGGGCATCACTGGGGCAAAGGGAGCAGGAGCAGGTTGGCCTGCTGGGAGGGGACTGAAGGACGGGGGTGGCACTTCCACTGCCCTCCCTGCCACTTCCCTGCCCTCCCGGGACGTACGGCCCTAGGACGCCGACCCTCAGCGTGGTGCCTGCCTCACGTGGTGCTAAATGGCTTGACCTCTTCTCCACCGGCTCCGGAGCCGCACAGCGTGGCGGGGGTTCTCACGGACCCTTACCATCTTGCCCCCCGCTGGGGCCAGCATCTGTGCCTGACCTGCCCCGGAGCGGCCCGTCACGCTGCTCACACTGCCTGGCTCTGCTTGCCCACCAGCGGGCACCTTCCCCGGGTGAAGGCTGTGCACATCCTCTGCGCTCCCCAGAGAAACCTGAGGGAAGCCGGACAAAGGCTCTGAGCGCTCGAGTCGGGAGTGGGCCCCGTCGGGCTGCCTGGAGCAGCTTGCCCCCGCCTCGCCTCAGCCCCTGCCCGCTCTGCGTGCCCTCTGCTCTTGCTGCCTCACCCACCCTGGCTCCGGGTGTGCATTCGGAGCTCAGCCGCCGTCCGCGGCCTCACCCTCCCAGAGGGGCCCAGCTCTGTCCGAGGACCTCCCCGCCTGGGCTCAGCCCGCCTTCTCCTGTGGACCCTCCACCTAGTGTGGCTTGAGAGCCCGCTCCTGGAGCCCCTCGGTCCCCCGCCCCCAGCCTGTTAGTCCAACCCTGTCACAGGCCTGTGACTCCAGCGTCCGCGGAGGGACTCCCGCACCGCAAGCCAGCATCCCCCGCATCCCTGCCGGGCCTGCCTGCGGCTGCGTCCCCCAGCCAAGGTCTCGGCCTGGCCGCTGGGCCCTCCTGTGTCCCCTCCCTGCCCGCCTGGCCCGAGGCCTCCTCACGCTCACCTGGCCAAGGCCCTTTGCCTGCTGGGTATGTCGCCAAACCCGATGCCACCAGTCGCCTGCTTCACACCCCTGGGATGAGGCGCACGTTCCTGGATGGCACGCGGGCCACCGGCCCCCCGCAGGCTGCCTGTCAGGCCTCCCAGCGCGCCCTCACCCTTCGGAGCCCGCCCCCCCCCCGCTCCATACCGAGACCCAGGCGCCCCGACGGCCGGGGCATCTCCGCAGGAGGCTTGGCCGCTCACGCTGCCTCCCACGTGGCCGAGAGAAGGGGCACGGGGGGCGGGGGGGAGGCTGTTAGCCAGTCGGGGGGCACTTGTGGGTTATGCCACGTGGACTTCCCAGGTGAGGAAGGAAACTGCCCGCGGCCAGCATCGGATCCCGGCACCGGAGACTTCGCGGCCAGAGTAGAGACAACCTCCCACAACCCCGCCGTCGGGGGGGCCCACGGCTGCGATGCGTCAAGACCAAAGCAGGCGCCCTGGGGACTCGCGTGTGGACGTGGACACAGACGCCGCCCAGGCCGTGAGGAGGCAGCAGCGCTCCTCCTCACGCCGGGCCTGCCCTCCTTCCGGGGGAGAGGCGCTGGGCCCCCAGGTGCGGAGACCCCCTTCCGACAGCAGCCGTCGGGCCAAGGCCCGGCTTCCCTAGCCCTCCCCAATTCACCGAGAGAGCCAAACCCCCAGTGGGCCCTTTCTGGCTCCACTCCCGCGACCCCGTGGCCCCATAGCCTAAGTCCCCTCATGACAAGAGCCGCAAGCCACTCACCGGCCGGCGTGTCCGGGGGCTGCCCTGGAGGCCACTGGTGGCTCAGTACCCGACGGCCGAAGCGGGCTAACAACGCTTACGTCCCTAGGCCATCGTGGAATCCATCCTTGCTTTCGGGATGCAGAGACACAAAGTGTCACACTTGCGCACACTCCTTGCCCAGCCACACTGCCAGTGGCGGCGGAGGCCACACCAAGAGCCTGGCACAGGACCCCAGCTTCCTTAGCACCCAGGCCGGTGCCCCGTCCGGGCCAGGCACAGCACAGGTGTCGACCGTGGAGTGAATGAACGAGCTCACGCGGCCTGGCTGCCTCGGGACCAGAGACCCAGCGTGCTTCAGACCTCAGGGCCGTGGCTCGGCATCAGCATTAGTGGGGAGTTGGCTCGGGAGCGTGGACAGCAACACTAAAAGCCCCGGAGAATTCATGGAGGCACATCCAGGGAAGCCAAGTGAAGAAAGAGAGGATGCACCGAGAGTCGTGAGTGCTCAGGGCCAGGTGTGGAGGACCGAGGATGGGAAGCTCAGGTGTGAGTCAAGACAGGAGGTCAGCGTGGACTTCGTGATGCTGCAGGGGGCAGACGGGGAGAGCCCAGACTAGGGAGCAGCAGGAGACTGAGCGGAGAGGCAGCGCTCACACTGTGGCTCCCGCCGCAGCCCCCTCCCCGCTGGGCCCAGACCCTGTCTCAGCAGCTCCCGTCTCCAGCGCCAGATGCCTCTTCTCCCTGGGGACCCCGCTGACCCACTTGGTGGCATCATCCCCATCCCCCGCCATGGCACCTTCCAAGCCTTCGGTTGCTCCTGAGGCAAGGCCCCCTCGAGTCTGTGCCCCCTGCGCTCCTTCATCCCACCCTGCCCGCTGTCACCATTGCCCAGGAGGCTCCTGGTCCCGGGAGGACTCCAGCACAGGCGTAGAGTCCTCTCCACCCCCGCTGCTGTCAGGACCCTGCTCCATCTCCACCCTTCCCCCGCCCGAGTCAAGGTCCCCATCGTCTCCGCAGAAGCCCCCAACCCATCCTCAGCACTGCAGACAGAGCGAGATGACCGCTCCCCTGCTCACATACACGCTGCCAGAGGACGTCCAGTCCAGACGGTGGATGGGACTGACCTGGGGTACCAACTCCCACTCTTTTTTTTTTAAGATTTTATTTATTTATTTATTTATTTATTTATTTATTTATTTATTTATTTATGAGACATACAAAGAGAGAGAGAGGCAGAGAAACAGGCAGAGGGAGAAGCAGGCTCCACGCAGGGAGCCCGACGCAGGACTCCATCCCGGGTCTCCAGGATCACGCCCTGGGCTGAAGGCGGCGCCAAACCACTGAGCCACCCAGGCTGTCCCAAACTCCCACTCTTAACATATAACATTGCTAGAGAAAATACTTTTATATTTTAAAATACACATAGCTGAGCAGGAATGCAAGAAATAAATGTGAGGAGAGCCCCCCTCGGCTGTAAGGGAAGAGTTTTAGCCGTGGGATTTGGAGAAGTTGTGCTAAAAAAAATAAGAATCAGCATCCAGGACCCACCAGAGAAAGAGACTTGGCTAGACCCCGGGCTCTCGGCTGGAAGCCTGGAGGACTGCATCTGGGAGCCTTGAGGACAGAGCCTCACCAGAACCACACCCCAGACTGGGTTCAGCTCTGTCCTTAATGTTTGAAAGTACCCATCCCCGCTCTACCTGTCTGACAAGGAGATAACATCACCCAGAACCTCTACAGTTGTTTTTTTATTTTTTTTTACACACAATTTCTGTCATTTAATTAAAAATTACTAGGCATTTCAAAAGATAGGACTAAAACCCAAGAGGAAAAATAAGATACAGAAATAGATCTGGAGGTGATTCAAAAATGGGAGCTGGCAAAAAAAAAAGGCTTTAAAATAAATATGATTAATATCTTAAGAAAAATGGGGGTTGGGGGGTAGAGACACAGGGAAGATAATATGGAGAATTTCCCCCCAGAGAACTGGATTCTATATTAAAGGATCAAACTGAGCATCTTGAATGGAAAAATACAAATAACTGAAACTAAAAAGTCAATAGCTAAGTTTAAGAACAGATTACACAAGCCAGAGGAAAGGATTAGTGAACTGAGAGGTCAATAGAAAATATCCAAACTCACAAAGAGAAATAATGAATGGATGAAGAAAATGTAAGCTGTAGAGGTGGTGGGGCGGGAAGGGTGCACAATAAGTAGAGTTCCAGAAGGAAAAGAGAGAAAGAATGGAAAAGTAATGTCTGAAGAGATAATGGCTGAAATTTTTCCAAAACCAAAAAGACATCAGCTGACAATCTACCAAAACTGACACAAAATTCCCCAATTTATTTTATGAGCCCATCATTGTACATTGAATTGTGTCCTTCCAAAATCCACATGTTGAAGTCCTAACCCCTAGTACTCATGGTGTGATCGTATTTGGAAATTAGGTCATAGCAGGTGTAATAAGATAAGGTCGTCATGGAGTAAGGTGGGTCCCTAATCCAGGGCATTTGCTGTCCTTGTACAAAGGGGAAATTTGGACACAGCAACTTTTCCAGGTCTGGCCACGGCCTCAAAAGGAGCTGTCACCATGTCTGGGGATCTGCAGCAAGTGATGGCAGGAGTGCCCAGCGTCCTGATCAGGAGAAACAGGCACTCAGCCCAACACCGCAAGTGTGGGGCCAATGCTGATGGCCAAGGTGTCCTGGAGGTCAGGAGATCCAGCCAGCAGAGCTGGCTGCCTGCCGTGTGCAGCCCACCGCCCTCAAGAATGCCAGGCCACCCTCAGCAGGACCTGGCACACAATCCACAGGAACAAATACAGCCTGATTTGCGGGTGGCCGCTTCTCCAGAGCCACCGCCTCCCCAGAGCCAGTGCCACTTGGTGTAGCCAGAGGCCTGTGATGATAAAGCAAAAGCCAACTCACTCCCCCAAGAGCTCCTGAGCACTCTCCACCCAAAATAATAAAGATGTTAGGTGACTTTTCTCAAAATACTATAGTGAAGTCTCTAGCAAGTCTTGTCCTTGCTACAGTAAGGCAAGGACAAAAGAGCATGTTTATTTATTGAAGCACAATCATGTAAATAGAAAATCCTATGAAATCTACCTCAAAACTACTAGAACTAACACGTGAGTTTGACAAGATCATAGGATACAAGGTCAACAATAAAAAAAGTCACGTAACTGGGGCACTCGGGTGGCTCAGTCAGCTAAGCATCTGACTTGTGATTTCAGCTCAGGTCATGATCTCATTGGTCGTGGGATTAAGCCCCATGTCAGGTTCCATGCTTACCTGGGAGTCTGCTTGAAATTTTCTTCATCTACCCCTCTGCACCTCTCTAAAAAAGAGTCATGTAACTATTTGGGCCATAAGTCAAGGAAGGTAGGTGGCCTCCAGAACCAGCAAAGGGCAAGGAAACAAATTCTTCCTGAATCCTCTAAAAAGGAACACAGTTCTACCTACACTGGGTTTTTAACCCAGTGAGGCTTGTCAGACTTCTGACCTACAGAACTGTAAGATAGTAAATGTGTGCTGTATAAAGCCAAAAAATAAATTGCTCATATTGCTGAAAAATTATGTAACTATATACTGCTATGAACAAAAATTTTAAGATTTTATATATTTACAAAAAACTATATATTCATTTTTTAAAGAGCATAAATTGCTTAGGGGTTATGTCTGAGGCTCCCTAAGACCACTCCCAAGTTTGATGATTTACTAGGAGGATTCATAGGACTTAACATATAGTCCTACTCGTGGCTATGATTTAGTACAGAGGAACAGACTCATGGGGCAAAAGCTGAAGGAAATCAAGTGCAAGTGTTGAAGAGTCTCTTCCCTCTGGATTCACACAGGATGAACTTAATTCCTCGAGCAAGGAGCTGTGACCACATATGTGAAATGCTGTCTATCAAGGATGTCGTTAGAGACCCAGTGCCACCGGTTTTCATATGGGCTGATCACATAGGCTTCCTCTGCCCATATTCTGTACCAAAATTCCAGGCTCTCAGAAGGAAATCAGAAGCTTAGCACAAGCCATGTTGTTTGAACAAACAGCTTAGGCACAGTGAGCCATATCCAGTCCTGGGAGTTGTGGGAACCCTCCTGAAATCAAGTTTCTAGCTGAGAACCAAGGGCCAACCTTGCAGGCAGTCCTTTCTAAGGGTAGTGGCCTCAGACCTTCTCCACACAGTGATACATTAATAAAATACGTGCAATGCATGTCCACTGAAAGCTATAAAACCTTTCTGAGAGATATTTTTAAAGACCTAAAGAGAGAGGTATACCATGTCCATGGATCAAAAGACTTTATAGTGTCAAGATGTCAATTCTCTCCGAACCGGTTTAGGAATTCAGCACATTCCCAATCAAAATCCCAGCAGGCTTTATTATAGAACATGACAAACATCTTAAAACGTATATAGAAATGCAGAAGATGTAGAAAAGTCAAAACAATTTTGAAAAAAAAAAAAAGAAACAAAGCTGGAGAACCCACACTCTCTGATTTCATGACTTACTGTAAAGTGACAATAATCATATGGAGGAACACATAGATCAGTGGGACACAATAGGGGATTCAGAAATAGACCTACACATATGCTTTTTAGACAAATGCTAATGGAATGATTCATACCACTATTAAAGGAAAAGAAAGAACCTCGACCCTTACCTTACATCACACACAAAACTTAACTTGAAGTGGATCCTAGACCTAAATGTAGAAGCTAAATTTATAGAAACGTCTAGATGAAGACTTAGGTGAATATCTTCATGGCCTTAGAGGAAGCAGATCTTAGATAAAACACTAAAAGACATGAACCACTACAAAAATCTTTGATAAACTTAAAAGCGTTTTCTCTTTAAAAGGTCCTGCTAAGGAAATGAGAAGGTAAGCCACGACTTGGAGAAAATATTTGCAGGACGCGTGTTTGGCAAAGTCTTGAGTCCAGGCCAGAGATGTGCTTCTGCAGTTTCATAATTAGAAAGATGCTCAATCTAAGTTTCAAAAATGCCAAAAGACTCTAGGAGCCCTGTAAACGGAGATGCACGAACGGCCAATAAACGCAGGTGAACATTTTCATCATCGTCTGTCATCAAGGAAACGCAAGTGAAACCACAGTAAGACGCTAGTCTATGTTTGCTGGAGCAGCTGAAAGGAAAGGACTCACAACAGCAAACACCGGCGAGGATGTGGAACAGCCGGGACCCTCATTTACCGCCGGTGGAAAAGTGGAAGGTACAGGCGCTTGGAGGACAGTTTGGCGGGTTCTTATAACGTTGAACAATACTCACCCTACGATCTAGCGATGCCGCTCCTAGGTTTTTATCCAAAGGTTTCTACGTTTGTTCTCAGCAGCTTTATTCATAACAGCCAGACAGGGAAACGTCAACAGGAGACGGCCTGGAGCACAACCTGGCCGTATGAAGCAACAGACGGGCCGTACATGCAGCCGCATCAGTGGGTCTCAGAACCATTATGCTGAGCAACAGAAGCCAGACACAGAAGAACATATCCTGTGTGATTAAAACTCCAGAAAAGACTTAGGGCCAAAAAAATAAAAAATAATAAAAATAAAAAAGTAAAGACTTAGGACTATGGATGAGAGGTGGGAATTGCTAGAGAGGGCACCAGGAAGCTTTTAGGGTAACAGAAATGTTCTATACCTCGTGGTAGCAGTGGTCACGTGGCACGGACACCTGTCCAGACTCATAAAATTATTAGGTTGTGATCCCAGGGTAATGAGGTCCAGGCCCTGTCGGGTCCCCACTCAGCTCAGAGTCTGCTTGAGATTCTCTCTCCCTCTCTCTCTCTGCCCCTTCTGCTCGTGCCCTTTCTCTTGAAAATAAACAATCTTTAAAAAAGAAAAGCTCATAAAATTGTTCACTTAAAATGGGTACATCGTATTGCATGAAAATCACACCTCAATAAAGGTGACTTTTGAAATATGAATGTGAGGGGGCCACCCGGATGGCTGATCCCAGGGTTGTGAGTTCGAGTCTCATGTTGGACGTTGGGAGTGGAGAGTACTTGGTGGCTTAATCGGTGAAGTGTCTGCCTTTGGTTCAGGTCATGACCCCAGGTTCTGGGATCAAGTCCAGATCGGGCTCCCTGCTCAGCGGGGCATCTGCTTCTCCTCTGCCCCTGTCCCTCTCCCCAACCCCTCCTCATGTCCTCTCTCTCTCTCAAATAAATAAATGAAATAAGTTTTAAATAAAATCTTAATTTTTTTTTAATTCTAAGTAGGCTCCATGCCCAGCATGGAGCCCAACATGGAGCTTGCACTCACGACCCTGAGATCATGACCTGAGCTGAGATCAAAAGTCAGACGCATTAAAAAAAATAAAAATAAATTTCAAAAAAAAAGGGAACCCTGGGTGGCGCAGCGGTTGGCCCAGGGCACGATCCTGGAGACCCAGGATCAAATCCCACGTCGGGCTCCCGGTGCATGGAGCCTGCTTCTCCCTCTCCCTCTGCCTATGTCTCTGCCCTCTCTCTCTCTCTCTCTGTGACTATCATAAATAAATAAATAAATAAATAAATAAATAAATAAATAAATAAATAAAAAAGGAGTCAGGCGCTTAACCAACTGAGCCACTCAGGCACCGCCCAGCCCAGACAAATAAAAAATCCTTAAAAAAATGAGAAATACAAAAATGAATGTGAAAAAAAAACAAAACATGAATATGAGTAAAAGATTAACAAAACCCTTTCCTCTTCTGCTTGAGAGTCTGACCTTTGGTTAACTGTCTACCTCTGTTCCCCTGCTGACCTGTCCACAATTTAACTGCTTATGGTGACAGTTGCCCCTGCTGGTGAGCTGCACGTGGACGGTGGGCAGCTGAGCGTGAGCTATGAATGCCTCAGAGGAAGCCACAGCTCTGAGCTCCCCAGTGGACGGCAGGGCCCTGTGAGCCCCGTCTGTGGAACTGTCACAAGACAGCGACGGCTGAGAGGCGTGAGGTTTGGAGCCCAGGGCCTAGTGGCCAGTGTGGACCTCCGCCCTGGGCACGTGCCACCTGTGGGTCGGTGGCCGCACCCCCGCTGCTCCCCGGCTGCTCCAGGAGAAGCAGCCCAGCGCTGGCCAGGAGCGCCCGCCTTCCGAGCCCGTGCCCCGCGGGCCTGGGTTCCCTGCGGATGAGGCTCGGGGTGCCCCCGGGGGAAGGAGCAGCACCCACGGGCACCACGCGCACAGGGACGTGTCCGACTCGTCCGTTCTCGCAGGACCATAAGCCGGGCCCACGGCTGCGCCAACACGGAGGATGCGCCCCGCGGGGACCGCTCAGCGGCGGGGTGACGTCAGGAGCTCCACGCTCGCAGCCGGCAAGCAGTGGGCGGGAAAGATCAAGTCTGCCACGAGCGGGCGTTGGAGGGACGGCGGCGGGGCCTCTGTCCGGGCCAGCCAGGGGCAGCCCACGGCGGGAGCTCAGGAGAGCCGGGCTGTCCCCCGAGGCCCGCCGGGGCCTTCCGCACACGGGCGCTGTGGGATGTTCACCGCGTCACCGTCCACCCTCGCGAAGGCCTGGCAAGGACGCAGGTGTCCGCCGTGAGGCCGTGGAGCGCGGACACACGTGTCCCCTGATCGCGGCCTCGGGCCACAGGGAGGAGGACTTAAAAATTCACAGTAAGGTAATAAAATGCTTCTGGAAACTAAACCGCCCTGTGGGCTGCGCACGGGAGTGGGGGCTCAGCGGGGACGAGTCCGCATCATGCCCAGCGGCCCGGCCCGGGCGACAGCGAAGCCCACGCATCTCCACGGGTGGCCCTGCAGCCCCCGCCGCTCGGGGTGAGGTCCCCGCTCCCTCAGGCCCAGAGGCCCCGCCGCCGCCCCTCACCTGCCGCTGACCTGTGGTGCTTCGGCTGCGGCCACCACCCCGTCGCCGTCCCCGTCCCCACGGACACTCCGTGACTGGTGGCTCCGCCTCACCCATTACCCCGAGAGCTCACCCCCAGCAGCCCGACCCCCAGCCAGGCTACGCGGCCCTGCCCCGACGTCTCCTGTGAGCCCTTGCCCGCCGCCGAGCGGCCGCTGCCCCCCTGGGCCTGTGTGTCCAGCCTCTGCCACCTGCGAGCCCAGCGTGACACGTGTCTGGCGCTCAGCGCGTCTAGCCCTCGTGAGCCAGCAGGCCACGCTCCTGAGCCCCATGTGGGGGCACATGTGAGAAAGGGAGAGACGGCTCGGGTGGCCTGGGGCCCCAGGGAGCAGAAGCGGCTCCGCAGGTGACTGGCCCCTCCCGCCCCACCCGGGAGGCCCCGCCAGGGCCTGTCCATCGCCGGGTCCCCACCGCCGCCAGCCGGGAACCAGACCAACAGGAGGGCGGTGGGCACAGACCGTCAGGGCCCCATGGCCGCCCTGCCTCCAGCCTCGCCCTTGTCCTCGCGGGTGCCTTGTTCCCCTGGACAGCGAGCCCAGGGCCGAAGCTCCTGTTCCGGTTGAGTCCCAGCCCTCGACAGGAGCACTGCACCGTGCAGGGTGCTCTGCGGGAGCAGGAGCAGTGGCCGAGGGGAGGCCTGCGACCCTGGACGCTCACTGCTACCGGCCTGTGACCAGCTCCAGTCTGGCTTCGTCCCCAGTGAGCCGTTTCCAACAGGGTCTCCAACCATCTGCTCCCCTGGTGCCTCTGCCCCCACCCCCGGCCTCCAACATGCCCCCTGGGAGACCCCACTTGCCCAGGCCCCCCGTTCAGTGCCCCCCTCCTGGGGAGGCTGTCCCCACTCCCGGCCCCGGTGCAGACACCTCCCCTGTGGGCCCCAGCCTGTGGCCAGGATGGACTAGACCAGCCTGGCACGGGGGTCCCGGCTGGGGCACTGCCCTCCCACGCCCTGCTCAAACCCACCACCTCTCACCCTGCTCCCTTGTCCCCTGCAAATCCCAGGGCCCCTCCCATCTGACGCCTGCAGCTCCCTCCCTGCTGCCCGGGCCTTCTGGCTCCTTCTGAGTCCCCTCCCACAGCCCCTTGCCATCCAGTCCTGAGCACCCCCCCGCCCGCCGGCCATCCCACCTGGGGGACAGGCCTGATGTCCTTGCAGTGATACCTCGTGGTGGCTAAGGACTCAGGCAGCCTGCTCAGCAGCCTCCTGTGCACCGGCCTCCCTGAGCCTCCCTCACCACCGCGCCTCCCCTTCTCGACGCCCACCCTGCCCACCACCCCCTGCACCCTCTCACCACCTCCCCACCCTAACGCCGCATGGCCCTTGCCCTCGGGGCCCCTTTGCTGGTCGGACGCCCCTCCTGTGTCGCCCACACTGTGTGCCTCAGGCTCCGGGCACGTCTGCACACAGCTGGGCCATGCCCAGGTCACGGGCTGCTGGACGGACAGATAAGCAGCGGGAGGCAGGACAGACAGGGCTGCGGCGCGGGGGCGGGAGGCTCTGCAGCTTGCGGAGGTTCATCTCCACGCAGTCAGGCAGCAGGCAGCAGGCCGCTGGGCGCTGAGCGGCCCGAAAGCCCAAAGACCAGCCAGAAGCCCGGGGGTGGAGGCCCCGCCAATGTGCACCAGCGACCCAGTGGCGGGAGCCCCACCGTGAGGATGGGAGGTGCAGACCAGACAGCAGGTGGTGGTGGCAGGGACTGCGCGGCGGGGGCGGGGCTCGTGGCTTGTGAAGCCGGTCAAGGGAGTGGGAAGTTGTTACACCAGGCACGGGGGAGGAGCGGGTGTGGCCCAGGCCGCAGTGACGCAGCAGGTGTCTGGGGCCCTGCCTCCTGCGTGTCCTGAGGGCGGGTGGTCGGCTCAGCCGGTGCGGTTTTCCCTGTTTTCACCTAACATTTCTCTTGGTCATATTTGCACATAAACGGAACGTGCCTTACGCTCAGATTGTTCCCGAATATGTCGATCACCCTGAAGCAAACGCACGTTTGTTTGCAAACAAGCATTACCGCACAAGTGACCGTGTTTGGGATTTTCTCGTTCATCCAGCCGCCTGCTAACTCGGCACGGCCCCGCTGCACGGCAAGAGCACCTTCACTCACCCGCGCCTAAAACTGCAGCGCAACACTCGTCACAGGGAGGCCAAGGGCCCCGGCTGAGGAGGGCTCCGGGGCCGAGTGTGGGTGGGCCTACGCAGGTGTCCACCGGGCCTACGCAGGTGTCCACCGGGCCTACGCAGGTGTCCACCGTCCCCGCGCAGCAAACGAGCTCAGAGGGAGGGAGGTGGCCCGTGGGGAAACCCAGGGCTCCGCGGGGCGTCCTAAGGCGATGGGGCCTGAGAAGGTTCGCACCTAGATCCCGCTGAAGGAGCGAGAGGGCCGATCCCTAAGACCAAGCAGAGAAGGCTGGCCAAAACTGTGACCAGAAGCGCCGCTTCCCCAGGGGCAAGCCCGTCCCCGGGACGTGGCAGGAGTCCAGGCAGGGGACAGGCAGGCTGGGAAAGCCGACCCCAAGCCCAGAGCCCGCACGCGCCGCTGGGCGCCAGCCTGCAGGCACGGGAGCCAGGCGGCCTCTGGGCCCAGGGGCAGGGCATGAGCGGCCTCAGAGGGGGCCGGCGGGACCCTGCAGGCTGGGCCCTCATCCTGCGCCCACACCGACATCGGACACGAGGCCTGGTGACCTGCTCAGGACCCCCCAGTATGAGTCTGTCGGCCTTGAGACCGTCCGGCTCCCACACACGGTCGGTGCGGCCCATCCTCCAGTGGCACCGGGCTTGGCACAGGAAGGCCCTGAGCCTGGAAAGCCTGGAGTCACGGTGTCGTGCGCCACCTGCAAGCACTGACCTCAGCCGCTCCTCGGATGTCATCTGACCCCCAAGACAAACCGAGGGTGGGTGTGGTGACCCCCCCAGATGGGCTGGCCCGGCCTGCGGGAAGCACCAGGTCCACTGCTGCCCACCCAGGAGAAGGCCAAGCTCCAGAATGGGCCTAGGACGGGGTCCCCTTGGCTGGCCACTTCCCCGCCTGTGCCTGCGGATTCCTGATGAAAATTCCTTTGGAAGGATCTATTTCCGTGGCGCTGAGCTGGCGAGGGCTGCAGCCAAGACCAATTGGCTCCCCCACTCAGGAGCCAGGTTTGCCCTCGGCTGCGGGGCCAGTGCAGGCCCGAGTCAGGCCCTTGGGTCCCAGAGCAGGGGAGGCCCGGGCTAGGGGGAGGGCAGGCCCCCGTGGCCCCTGGAATGATCCTGGGGCCCCAAGGAGGCAGGTGAGGGGTTGGCGCGGGGCTGGGGAGAGGCGGGACTCCTGGAGGCCGAGGGAAGCGGGTGCGGTCCACGCACTCATCCACGAAGACGCACTGAGCCGTTGAAAGTGCTGCTGGTGGACCCAGGGGACCTGCCAGAGGCTGCTGGCTGTGGGGCTCACCTGGGCTTAGGTGCAGGAGGAGGAGGGGCCATCGTCACCGTTGGACAGACTCAGGACGCAACTAAGCTGGAAGCGAGGCCCGTCCCTCCTCCGGTGTGGCCGAGGGGAGGCCCCGGATGTGTGGCTCACATGGTCTGAAGGAGGAGGAATCAGCCGAGGTCAGGGCTGGGGGAGGTGACTGTGCGGTTGACCCCTGGAGCCCAGGGTCTGGGGCCCCACCGCACGCCGCCAGTCCCTCACCCCACCTGAGGCCTCTGAGCTCCTGGCCAACAGGACTCCCCGCTCTCCCCTCCTGGCCGCCCCCCAAATAAAGTCAACCTCAGGGACCGACAGGGACTGACCTCCTGGTCTCCCCTCTGCCCCTCACGACGGGTGACTGAGACCCCACATTCCCCAAAGACTCTGCCCTTAGCCAAGACCTGGAGAACCTGCCCCTGAGGCCCCTCTTAGCAGCTCTGGCTCCAGGGCCCTGGGGGCACCAGCGGCTGAGCGGCTCTGTCCGGGCCCCCCCACAGGCCTGAGGGGCCCCCGGAGCCACACGAGTCCAGGCCACATCCTCAGACACTGACGGGCCAGTTAGCGCACGGCAGTGCACGGCAACCAGCATCCCTTCTCCAGCTTCACGGCCAGAATTACTTTGGAAAATAAATTTTGGGGGATCCCTGGGGGACTCAGCAGTTTAGCATCCGCTTTCGGCTCAGGGCAGGATCCCGGGGTCCTGGGATCGAGTCCCGCATCGGCCCCCGCATGGAGCCTGCTTCTCCCTCTGCCTGTGTCTCTGCGTCTCTGTGTCTCTCACAAATAAATAAATAAAATCTTAAATAAATAATTTTTTAAAAAGTCAGATAAAAATGCATTTAAATGTTTACTGAGCACCTGCCGTGGGCCAGGACCCGTGCTGGCCTCTAGGAAGCAGAGCGTGTGCTGTGTCCTTGTGTTCTCCGGGGACAGCACCCCGAGGCTTCCCTCTGAGCGGAGCCCAGATTGAGGGGGTCCACAAGCCCCCCTCCCTGGGCAGCCGGGAGAGGCCGCACCAGAAGGGGTGAGGCTGGAGGGAGGAGGAGCAGGCCGGGGCCTTGACAGCTGCAAGAGGGAGGGAAGCCTGGACTGGCCCGGAGACCCGGGCCCAGGGAGACACCAGGTGCGGGACACGCGGGGCTGCACCAGGGGCTTCTCCGCACGCGACACTGACTGTTGCCGCAGCGCAGCGCCCAGTCAGCACCTCACCGCTGGCGTCCCGGGAGCTGGATCTGGGGGGCACAGACCTGGCAAATTCCTCCCAGCAGCTCCTAGTCCCCCCGGGCTGCGACCCGAGGTCGTGACTGGCCAAGGCGGGCACATGGGAAGGATGGAGCTGGTGGGGACGGCACAGCGGGACTGCTGGACGGCTGCTTCCCGGGGACTCCCCCCACCCCGAGGGGCAGCCTGTCCGCATGGACGGAGGGCTCCAGGGCCCGGGTCTCCGTCCTTTATTTGACACCCTGTGGCCGCGGGAAGGTGGCCTTTACGAGGAGCCTTGCACTGAGTCCCAAGCCAGGAAGGGAGCACAGATCCCGGGCAGGCTCGCCAAGCCGCTGGGCTGAGCGGACTCTCAGGAGGCAAATGTGAACGGGGACAGACTGTGCAGAGCCGGTGACCGGAGCCCAGGGGGCGTCGCCTGACTCAGCAGCAAGCGAGGACTGAAGGACTGAAAGGGAAGGGGTGTGCAGTGAATTCCTAAGGAGCCGGGAAGGGCGTGCTGGTGTCCCCTTCCCGGAGCACAGGGCCGGGGGTGCAGGCCAGCCCTCCTCCCCGACCCCC
Organism: Otocyon megalotis megalotis; assembly: GCA_017311455.1. NCBI lineage: Eukaryota > Metazoa > Chordata > Mammalia > Carnivora > Canidae > Otocyon > Otocyon megalotis. The sequence goes on along the minus strand of JAEUCK010000784.1, from coordinate 2,065 downwards.
CCCACTCCCCGCCGTTCCATCCCGAACTCAAGCCCAACGTAGGATGCTGGCCCTGCGAGGGAACCGGCACCAAAATTGGGACGAACGGAGAGGAGCCGGAGAGGCCGGAGGTGGTGAGCAGAGCCCGGGAGGGGCCAGAGCCGGGGACACCGGGCTGGTGGGGCGGGGGGGCGGGGTACGGTCTCTGCAGCTTGCCCAAACCTGAGCCACGTCTTTTCCCTAAGTCCGTTCGACGCTTCCGGCGCCCCGGCCTCTCGCACGCTCCACCCCTCGACCCGGGCCCACCTGGCAGCCAGGCCCTGCAGCTTTTGGGGGGACACACTGCCCTGTAGGGGCCCAGGCGCTCCCCTGGCCGCAGAGCTCTTCCCCCAGACCCTTCTTCGCCCCATCTCGTGTCCACCTCCCCAGGGCTTCCTCCCGGCTCCCGCTGCCCCTGCTCCGACACTGGCTGATTAGGAGCAGCGCTAAAGCCCCAATTTCTTTCTTTCTTTTGTTCTATTTTTTAAATTTATTTGAGAGAGAGAGAGAGAGAGAGCGCACCAGCAGGGGGAAGGGCAGAGGCAGAGGGAGAAGCAGGCACCCCGTGAGCAGGGAACCCAATGTGGGGACTCAATCCCAGGACCCCAGGGTCATGACCTGAGCCGCAGGTAGACGCTTCACCCACTGAGCCACCCAGGCGCCCCCCCCCCGTTCTATTTTTTACATTCTTTTATTCTAATTCCAGTGTAGTAAACACACAGGGTGGGTAGGAGTTTCAGGTGTACAGTTTTGTCTTTCACTAAACCCCCAATTTCTTTTTTTTTTAAACCCCCAATTTCTAACACCCCGCCTGCCACACTGTTGGTGCTGCGTCCACGGATTCGGGAGGAAAGCAGCAGTGGTATAAAGGGCGACACGGACGGTGTGTCAGTCCGATGTCTCTACAGCCAGAGATGTAGTTCAAGCAAGTGGCTCATATGGTCATGGGGGCCGGCAGGCCCAAGACCCGCAGAGCAGGCCAGCAGCCGGGAAACTGAGGCAGGCTCGAGGCCAAATCCCTTCTTCCCCGGAAGCCTCAGGTGTCTGAGGCCTTCGACTGACTGGACTGTGTCTACCCACGGGATTGAGGATCGTCTCCTTGAACTACATGTTGTTACTCTACAAAATCCTTGCGCCGTGACGTCCGAGCCAGTGTTTGACCGAACACCTGGGCACCCTAGGCCGGCCACGCCGAGCCCCCCGCTGAACCGGCCCGGATGCACGGGAAGCCCACAGAGGCTGCTGCCCCTGCTGGGGTGTCCGACCAACAGCGGACAAGTTGGTTGGCCAGGGTCACATTCCGGGGTGTCGGAGGAGGGTGGGGGTGGGCCCCATTGTGAGGTCTGGGTAGAATGCTCCACTAGTGCTGCCTCCAAGCCCGGCCTCACCCCCCCTGCCTCCCGGGAGCCTGGACCCGGGCTTCGCAGGCCTCCCCGTCTAACACCGCCGCCGACACAGCCGGGGAGACGCCTGGATGCGGCCTCACCTGACTCCCACGGTCAGGCCCGCCGGGATCTCAGCGTAGAGAGCTCCCCCAAAGGGAGCGTGGTGAGGACTCCCAGGTCCGAATTCTCGGAACCTGACGACCCGACCAGGTGCATGGCTTCAGTCCTTGAAGGACCACGGTCACGAAAACTCGAGGAGTCAGAGAAGAGACGCGTGGGTGCCGAGGGGCACCGCGGGGGATTTGCAATAGGGGCCGGAGCCCCAGGACGGGGAAGTCCAAGCTATGGGGAGCCAGCTGCCTGGACAGGGAGCCGCTGGGCCGGCAGGCCGAGGAAGGCTCTGAGCACCTGGGTCGGAAGAGCGTGTGGCCAAGGTAACGATGTCCGCAGGGGAAGGCTGACAGGTGTGCCCAACCTCCCAAGGAAAGGGCGCCCCGGCCACGGAGCTGGGCGCTGAGTGTTCGCCAGCGGACGCTCACTGCTTACCTGCCTGCGGCGCACCTAGGCCCTGCGCTGAGCGCTGGCGGGTGCACGGCCCCGTGTAAAGCGAGCCTGAGGGCAGTAGCAGCCGGGTGCAGGGAGCCGGGGTGGGGGGCCTGACC